>CAUDMG010001443.1:3199855-3222355 GCA_958450375.1 Homarus gammarus | reverse complement strand
GATTTTGCATTAGACATACAAATTTTAGATATAATGTTTACTCTGAGTAAATATGGTATCTTTTGTGCAAAATATATGACATTTATATTCAAAATATTCCTGATCTTACAAGGAATCCAGCAATGTCAATTATATTATCCTAAATTTAATCTGAGTTATTATTTATTACTAAAAATGTAAATTACTATTTTCTCCCAAAGCTTCTCTGGTAGGGAGGGTTGGTGGGGGTGGGGGGGGGGAGGGTTGGGACGGACTGACCATCTGGCGCGGTTGGAAGAGGGGGGAGGCAAGGTGGGGTACTTTGATTGACAGATAGTGTCGTGAAGAATATTTTTTTTTTTATTAACTGAAGATATTTGTTTTAGCTCATAAAATTCATACAAATTACCCGGCCAAAATATAATTTACATTGCTGGAATTCTTACAATTTGATGATCATTTTGAATATAAACATCATTGATTTTGCATTAGACATACAAATTTTAGATATACAGTAGAAGTCCAAAAATCCGGACTGCTTGCGGATTGGGTCGGTCCGGATTTTCGGATTTTCCGGATTCTCAGGCAGTACTTTTAAAATTAAAATTTAAGGAGGAATAAAGAAGAGATGAACAGGTACATTTTGATAGTATATTCATTGGCAAATATAGCATGTTTCATCTATCAAAACGAGCAGTTTTAATGAAAAAGCTGTGAATTCTAGAATCTTATTCTTTGCCTTTTTGATATCATAAATTGTAGACTTTCCAATGTTGTATTTTCCATTAGAACAGTATTGCTCACACACCACGTACTAGTTTCTTAATTATTTCAAGTTTGTCACTCAATTTCAACGTGTTCTTCTTTCTCTTCACATAACGAAGTTTATCTACTTTAGGAGACATTATTATGGGCTTGTACAGTAATCTGTAAATGGAAAAAGTAGGACTCAAAATATTGTTCTATTCATACTGTGCTTGATATAATACATTCACGGAATGTAATATTTTTGCTAAAATGACGTACGTATTACAGTGGAAAGTGGGATCAAATCGTGACGAAAACAATGACTTTCGCTTTCTTTCGTTCAAAAGATGTTACCGTAATCACTTTTCGAATGGTTTAGTTAAAAAACTGTTGTACTGTATTACAATAATATTCTATCCTAATTGACTTGAATAAATACTACGATACCATATTTCTGAAAATTTTCATTAAAATCAATCAAAATCATTTTCTTTGTCATCGTCTGCAGCACCAAACAGCTTCTCCCAGTCCTCTCCTTGAACAGGGCTAGAGAGTACGTGTTTTTCGAATCGTTTTCAGTAAAAAAAACTATTACATCACACGTATATTTTACCTAAACTGCGCCTGAATGAATATATTCTCGGAAATAAATAGTAGTTTTGCTGAAACGTGATGTATTTCAATGTAAAATAGGATAAAATACATGTCGAAAACAAAAGACTTTACCTAAGCTTCCGATGTTCTTGAGATGTTACTCGTTTTTTTAATAGTTTTCGGTTAAAATTCTGTTATATTACAATGATATTCGATTCATACTGTGCTTGATATAATACATTCACGGAAATGTAATATTTTTGCTGAAATTACGTACGTATTAAAGTGGAAAGTGGGATTAAATCGTGACGAAAACAATGACTTTCGCTTTCTTTCGTTCAAAAGATGTTACCGTAATCGCTTTTCGAATGGTTTAGTTAAAAAACTGTTGTATTACAATAATATTACCTCCTAATTGACTTGAATAAATACTTGAATGGAAATACAGGTAGTCGTCGACTTACGACCTAGATTGGTTACGGCCGCCCGATCGTAAGTTGATCTGGTCGTAAGTCGGCCTATGTTATAATTACCTTACGTATATTATAATGTGTAATGATAATATAATCATCTTTAAGTCATATTTTATCAACATTTTCTTTGTTCATTATTGTTACGGTCGTCAGGTTTAAGTAAATCACTGCATACTACAGTACAATTGGTTTATTATTTACACAACATACAAAAAAAAAAATACAGGTGCAAAACATATAAAACATTTTAGTTGCAAAACATACAAACACATACAAACATACAAAAAAACATCTTATTGGCCGCTGGTGCTTGGCTGTGGATCGTCGATGTCGTCAGCTGGGGCAGCCTTTGGGGTAGCCGGAGGAGTTGTTTTTTTCATGAACATGGTGAGCTTTGTCTGAATTGTTCGTTTCTTCTTCTCCTCGTAAATTTCTTGATACGGACGAAACGAATTGCGTGCCATCCGCTCAATCCTTGCAAATCGTTCGATGTTTGGGTCCATTCCTTCAAAATGGGCAAGAAGTTTATTCAGTAGAGATAAACCTTCTGATAATCCCTTAGTGGCAGGTTGAGGCATAGATGAAGACAGTTTCCTCTTGGTAGACATCTTGGGGGGGTGGTGGTTCAAGAAAAATTTCCAAGACAAAAGAAAGGCACAAGGCAAACAGACACGGAGGGAAGTGTGCTGTACCAGCGAGCGTGTTTGTAATTGGGCGCGGGGATGAGCGCGGCTCCAGCTCCCGGCAGCGCCAGGAGGCTGGGGCCAAAACTGTCGTACCGCCGGTCGTAAAGTCGAACAGACGTAAGTCGCATAGGTCGTAAGTCGACGACTACCTGTATTGTCAATATGTAAAATAAATTTCAAAATGACGAATAATTTGCTTGCAAACACAGAAAAAAAGCATTTAGGTTAAGAGAATCTCAAGCAAGATGTTACCTCCACTGAAAAGATAAAGAGACTGGCGCCGGTTTGCTGTCTTGCCAGGCTGGATGGCGAGCGTGAAACAAGTTTCCTTACCTTCAATTATGTTCAATAATTGTTAAAATGACAAAAAAATTTAAAATTAAACTTTTAAAACTATTGAATAGTATAAACTTCTTGATATTTACTAAAATAGTAAGGAATTAAAGCCCTAAAACCAATTACTGTGCTGGCGGACTAATACTACAGCTGGTGGACCGCCAAATGCAAGCAAAAACATGTTGAGGTCGGCTCGTAAAGACTCGTTAATCGAGGTACTGCTCGTTAACCGAAGTTAAGAATCTTATAGAAGGTAACTCGCTAACCGAAATCTCGTTAACCGAGGGATCACTGTATTCAAATTGGTCGTCTGTCTTGTGAGAATTCCAGCAGTGTTAATTATATTCTCCCAGGTCATTTCACTGGCTTTTTAAAATGAGAGAAGCTTAGTAGGACTGTTAAATAAACACACAGAGAACTTGGCTCAAACTGTCAGACATATCACCTCAACACCCCCCCTCCCCACCCCTCGCTGGCTGGCTGGCTGGCTCCGTCCCTCCCTCCTTCTCCCCCAGCCAGGGTTTTAGGCTTACAGTTTTTATCTAATATAATATCTCAGACTAAAGTTAGGAGATTATAATTTGCACTGCTGGAATCCTTGCAAGACAGCCAATAATTTGAATATAAACGTCATACATTTTGCTCAAGAGATAAAAATTGTAGTACATTAGTATACAGTACTGTAGTACATTTTATAATATAAAGTTTTTCAACTGTATTTTTGGATAGATTTACATAAATTTCTTCAATTTATTCTAATCTATTTACATGCACACACCATAGTAAAAGAAACGTAAAAGAAATAAATTACCTTAGTGCAAAGCTGGAGTGCACATGTACTAATTTGATTCCAGTACTAAAATTGTTGTCTAGTGCAAAGTATAGGTTGTTTATATTTAAATTAATCATTATCTTACAAGAATCCCAGCCATGTTAATTATATTCACCCAGGTCATTTCACTGGCTTTTTATAAGAGAGAAGCTTAGTCACTTAAGAACTGATAAATATACACGTGTTAGACCTGGGCCTGTGCCAACTGTCAAACGTACTACCTCCTCTCCCCCCACACCCCCTCGCTCGCTCGCTCGCTCCCTCCCTCCCCCTCCCCCATCTGCCTGACGCTGCTGGAATCCTTGTAAAACGGTGAATAATTTTAATATAAACTTCATGTATTTTGCACAAGAGATAAAAATTAATCACCTGTATCACATGACAGTAGTGTACAGTCAACCCTCGCTTTACGCGGTGCCACATTCCGCGTTTCCACGTTTACGCGGTACCCTGCCGAAACCGGAATGCTCACATTCCGCGGTGCGCGTACCCCTTTACGCGGGTGAGGTATAATTTTTTTATTTAGCTCATAAAATTCATACAAATAACCCGGCCAGAATATAATTTACATTGCTGGAATTCTTACAATTTGATGATCATTTTGAATATAAGCATCATAGATTTTTCATTAGATGTACAAATTTTAGATCTAATGCAAGTATTTTGTTTACTCAGAGCAAATATGTTATCTTTTGTGCAAAATATATGAAATTTATATTCAAAATATTCCTGGTCTTACAAGGAATCCAGCAATGTCAATTATATTATCCTAACTTTAGTTTGAGGTATTATTTATTACTAAAAAGTTAAATGTTCTGGTTTCTCCCACACATTTATCTCGTAGGGAGGGTTGGTGGGGGGTGGGGGGGGGGGAGGGAGAGACCGACCCGACCGACCATCTGGCACGGTTGGAAGAGGGGGAGAGGCAAGGTGGGGTACTTTGATTGACAGATAGTGTGAAGAATATTTTTTTTTTTTATTAACTAAAGATATTTGCTTTAGCTCATAAAATTCATACAAATTACCCGGCCAGAATATAATTTACATTGCTGGAATTCTTACAATTTGATGATCATTTTGAATATAAACATCATAGATTTTGCATTAGACATACAAATTTTAGATCTAATGTAAGTATTTTGTTTACTCTGAGTAAATATGTTATCTTTTGTGCAAAATATATGACATTTATATTCAAAATATTCCTGGGCTTACAAGGAAACCAGCAATGTCAATTATATCATCCTAACTTTAGTTTGAGGTATTATTTATTACTATGCCTTAAAATCTAGTGGTTTTTCCCCCAAAATTTCTCAGAGAGGGAAGAGCCAGCGAGTGTAGTGTGAGAAGAGGGGGAGGGAGTTGAGTCCATTATTTGAATGGACATTAACTTGGCGACTGTATTTCTCTATTTCTCTTAAGTATTAATTGTGAGCATGTACCATCATAAAATTAAGATGTTATTTTTACTAGAACATAGGTATTGTGTCGGAAAAAGTGGAGTTTGGGGTTCAGCCGGTCTCTATTTCATTTAATCCCATATGTTATGTTGTTCACTTTACGCGTTTCTCACTGTCCGCGATACCCTGTGGGTTGAATTAACCGCGTAAAGTGAGGGTTCACTGTATGTATATATATATATATATATATATATATATACTTACATATATATATACAGGTGCTCCTCGACTTACAACGGGATTAGGGACCCAAATCCAGGGCGTAAGTCCGAATGGTCGTAAGTCCGACATAGATAAAAAAAAAAAAAAAAAAATTAAAAAAAAAAAACTACAATGAACTACATTACAGTAAAAGTAATAAATAATGAGGAATGGATACAGTGTGACTGAGCACTTACCTTTAATGTAGTCAGCTGAATGCACACGGGCCCCTATAATTTTCTAATTATATATGGAGACTACATTAACTGGAAACATTTCGGTATAGGAAATGCATGGTCATTTGAAGAAAAAAAAAAAAAAAATTGGTCACAACTGCGGAGGTCGTAAGGTCAGAGCAGGTCGTAAGTACCTATGGACGTAAGTCCAAGCAGTCGTAAGTCGGGGACTACCTGCATATATACAGTAGTACCCCGATTTATGCGATTTACGCGGTCAATTGGACCCACTGGGTACAGCGGAAAGTGAAAACCGCGTAAAGTGAACAACAGAACGTATGGGATTAATTCCAATAGAGCCTAGCCCGACCCCCAAACTCCACTTTTTCCGACACAATACCTATGTTGTAGTAAAAATAACATTTAAATTTTATGATGGTATGCTCAAACAATAAATATTTAAGAGAAATACAATCGCCAGGTTAATGTCCATTCAAATAATGGACTCAAATCCCCCCCCCACCTCTTCCCAGCTCACTAGCTCCTACCTCTATGAGAAATGTTTGGGTGAAAACACTAGATTTTAATGTTTAGTAATAAATAATACCTCAGACTAAAGTTAGGATAATATAATTGACATTTCTGGATTCCTTGCAGGTCAGAGAATATTTTGAATGCAAACTTCATATATTTTGCACAAAAGATAAAATATTTGCTTTGTGTAAACCAAATTAATACATTAGATCTAAAATTTGTATGTCTAATGCAAATTCCATGATGTTTATATTCAAAATGATTATCATATTGTAAGAATTCCAGCAATGTAAATTATATTCTGGCCGAGTAATTTGTATGAATTTTATGAGCTAAAACAAATATCTTCAAGTAATAAAAAAAAAAATATTCTTCACGATACTATCTGTCAAAGTACCCCACCTTGCCACCCCCTCACACTCACATCAGCTGGGTCATGGTCCCAACCCTCCCCCCCACCCCCACCTTCCCTCCCTACCAGAGAAAGGTTTGGGTGAAAAACTAGATTTTAACTTTTAGTAACAAATAATACCTCAGACTAAAGTTAGGATAATATAATTGACAATTCTGGATTCCTTCCAGGTCAGGGAATATTTTGAATGTAAACTTCATATATTTAGCACAAAAGATAAAATATTTGCTGTGTGTAAACCAAATTATTACATTAGATCTAAAATTTGTATGTCTAATGCAAAATCCATGATGTTTATATTCAAAATGATCATCAAATTGTAAGAATTCCAGCAATGAAAATTATATTCTGGCCGGGTAATTTATATGAATTTTATGAGCTAAAACAAATATCTTCAGTTAATAAAAAAAAAAATATTCTTCACAACACTATCTGTCAATCAAAGTACCCCACCTTGCCTCCCCCCCCCCTCTTAGTCAGATGGTCGGTTGGTCCCTCCCTCCCCCACCAACCCTCCCTACCAGATAAATGTGTGGGAGAAACCAGAATATTTACCTTTTTAGTAATAAATAATACCTCAGACTAAAGTTAGGATAATATAATTGACATTGCTGGATTCCTTGTAAGACTAGGAATATTTTGAATATAAATGTCATATATTTTGCACAAAAGATAACATATTTACTCAGAGTAAACAAAATACTTACATTAGATCTAAAATTTGTATGTCTAATGCAAAATCTATGATGTTTATATTCAAAATGATCATCAAATTGTAAGAATTCCAGCAATGTAAATTATATTCTGGCCGGATAATTTGTATGAATTTTATGAGCTAAATAAAAAAATTATACTTCACCCGCATAAAGGGGTACACGCACCGCGGAATGTGAGCATTCCGGTTTCGGCAGGGTACCGCGTAAACGTGGAAACGCGGAATGTGGGACCGCGTAAAGCGAGGGTTGACTGTACAGCTTTGCCCTTAAGACAGTGTGTGCATGTAAATGAGTTTCAATAAATGAATAAAGTTACATATATCGAGACAAAAATATTAGTTGAAAAACTGTATGTAGACAGAGCTTGGATGGCTAAATTTTAGAATGACCAATAATTTTAATATAAAAATTGTAAAAATATTCAAGAACCAAACCTTCTTGATATTTACTCCACTGGAAACGAATGTAAACATAGAACAGATTGCTGTATTACTGTATTACTAGCCAATCAGCTGATCATTTGATGCTCACAAAAAAACGTGTTTGTCATAAGGATTTTGTTAATAGATGTTTTGTTCGTTAACCGAATTGAAGATCCTCATGGGAGGAAATTCATTAACCGAAATTTCGTTAATCGAACCATTCGTTAACCGAGGGACCATTGTAATAATAATAATAATAATAATAATAATAATAATAATAATAATAATAATAATAATTCATAGTACTGTAGTGGACTTCTCCCCTACAACTGCCTAACTGCGTAGCCACGCCACCACCTGTTACCGTCTTCCCTAGCAACCAAGCGTATCCACATTCCAATGCCCGCCGTATCTTAGCAACGGAACTAGTCACCGGCTACTTCTCGGGTTTTCCCACCATGACTCATAGCTGCTGCTGGGTGTATATAAGCTCTGTCTCTCCCTTGAGATTCAGTCTGACCAATCTTCTTGAACAAGCAACACCTCCTCCTCTGCCGCTGCCTGGCGACCCTCGCCTCTCCTCCCCCTGCCTGGCGGTCCTCGCTCCCGCGAGCATGTCCTTCCCTGAGCTTCCTCACCAACCAACTCTCATTCTGCCCATTTTCCTGAACAAGCAACATCTCCAGCAAGCTCCACGCTGTTAACATTTCATTCAACCAGGAGGCCAGCAACAGGCAACATCTTCTCTAACGAAGCTCCTGCACATCTACCTCCTTCAACAAGCTACTCACCGCACGTCTCTACCAAGCAGCCCCTCACCACACAGCACCTCCAGCACCAGACTGTCTATCATATAACTTATATATTATCCAAGAAAACCACATTAGAGTTTCCTTCCATCCTGAGTGCTAGACAACTTTAATATCTCGATACCCCTACAGTACAGTAAATAAAATTTATAATACAAAATACAAAATTATAAATAAAATAATAATAATGATTAATAATAATAATAATAAAGAACCATAAAGAAATAAAAAAAAATAAAAAAAAGATCAATAGTGAGAAACAATATATGTATGTTGTGTTGTCAAAGTAAGAAAAAAAATTGAGACCCTGCAATTGTGTGTAAATGAGGCAGAAACTCAGATCAGCAACCTGGGACTTGGTCACAATTTTTGTGATACCATATGGCAGCAGGGTCTACCATTAGACAACACTTATGCTTCCATTATCTCCCCAGGCAGTAGTACCTCCCAGTTTGGTAGCTGCCTACTACCTATATAAAATAACAGAATAACACTTGAGACTGTCTACAACTACACTCATCCTCTAATCTGTGTACCTACTATCAGGCACACAGGTTTACTCACATGAAAAAAAAAAGGCCCCAAATTCTTTGTACTGTGCCTTTATGTACTAATATCCTCCACATAAGATTCAGAACTGATACTGAAGGAACTTACCGAGAGGTGGTTTGATGGGATGGCCAGCTCTGTGTCGGTGGTTGTGATTGGCGAGTCTGGGATCCTATCATCTCTCCACTCTTCTGAATGGCTTGTGTGGCTGTATTTACTAGACTCATCCATTCTTGGTCAACATCTAACCCTCCACTCTGTTCTCGACCCAAGCCCTCCACCACTGCCTTCTCTTCACCAGAAGTATCCAACCATTGGGGGTTCTTGCTGCAAGTATCATTACAGTCTGTAGCAAAATCATCTCTAAATAAAAACTTCCAGCAAGGTAAACACTGGTGAGAGTCTAAAACTGGATTAGAGTGAATGAGAGAGGGGTTACACAGAAAGCATAAGGACAAATAAGAGCTTGATCCTGAATTCCCATTTTATAGCTGAGCCTGGATCAGTCAATTTACAGTATATGTAACTCGAAACATCAGTCTAGTGATTAGATCTAATTATAAACATTAGATTAAACTGTCCCACTATTAAGTGAAGACAAGTCATCAGCCTTACACTATGCCTAATGCACTCTATGACTCTCACTGTTCATCACCAACATACACACATTATGCCTAGTGCACTCTATGACTCTCACTGTTCATCACCAACATACACACATTATGCCTAGTGCACTCTATGACTCTCACTGTTCATCACCAACATACACACATTATGCCAAGTGTGCTCTATGACTCTCACTGTTCATCACCAACACACATGTGTGGGAGGCACATGGTGATGTAGCGGAATATGATACAATTTCTCGAAACTCTCGGAACATTTGTTCAAAGAGACAGATTTGAGATAATTTTTCCAGGGACCGGAGATTCCGGCGAAATGGGAGATTGCTATTAGGTGCTCGACATAAAAAGTTCACATAAATTCGTGTAGGTAGCGAGGTGCAGCACCCTGATATGATACAGTAGGGTCAGGATATATCGCGAGATATGGTCCAACGATGTTTGCTATACTGTATATAATTACATGTAATCAATGGGATAAATAGGGTTAGGTTCTGGAGGCCAAAAAAAGTGACTAAACTTGACTATCAAGGAACACCAGACTCGGCAGCTGACACACCATCCTGGGAACACCAGACTCGGTAGCAGACGCCACACTGCCACCCTCACTTGACAATCCCACACCTACATAAACGAACACCAAAAATATTAGTTACAGTATTATATCTTTTCCATTATCTTCACTTCACTTTTCACATCACTTGCAACCCATTTACACTCACCTTAGAAGTCTTAATTTGCAGCAGTGTCAGCTGCTTTCTTGTCATTCACTCAAAAAGACTGAGCGGGCGAGCATGAATGCATGAGTGTGCAGTGGCTGCCTCTGGTGAGCAAATAATGCATTTGCTTGCCATGGCGGTACATTTGAAATATTTCCTGCCCGATTTCCCTCGCGAACAAAAAAAAATTATCGTTATATAAAGGAAAATTTTTGATAATTTTGGTAGCCGCAATATAAAAAAAATCATTATAAAGTCGCGATATATCCCGACCCTACTGTACATATGAAGGCAGACTCAACCACATCCTGTGCGACACCCATGCATACGTTCAATCGCACGTACGAACACACAAACTGTCCAAACTGATGTTGTATCTTCCAGACTTTTTAAAATATTTCTGGTGAATAGAAGGGCTGTCAGAAGTACCTCAAGAATCCCCAAAAAGTGATGACTGGTGTATAGAGGTTCTACTGTATTTTGATTTTCACCTGTAACAAAAGATTTCCTTTGCTTCTTTGTACAGAAGCACCCTTGCCACTTTAAGAGGATTGTCCCGCTGAAACCCCGCCCCCCTCTTAATTTGTGGATGGATTTATACAAAATTTTAACACAATAAATAGGCTAATGATTTTTTTTTTAATCCCTTCCATTATACCAAGATGTCTCAGCAGGTAAGCTCTGTGTGAGCGGACTCAGTTGCTGAGTCCAGTGAAGCTTCCATTTCTCCCAAATTTGGTGGATTCAGCTCATTAGAAGATGATGTGTGAGGGCTACAAAGCTAATATGTAAATAAGTGTCTGAATTTTAACACTTTTGGGTTTGGGTAGGTGCTCTTCCGCAAGACATTCGGGGTCTGGCCTGTTACTCACCTCACCATAATTGACTGCACCACACAAGAGATAATTGTACATAATGAGTCATAACAAGCTTGCTATTTGAGATAAAGCTGTGCGAGTAGAACACAAATTTTTGCTTATGCTAAATGATAATGTTTGTACATCATAAGTTCATGTGATTGCAATATGAACCTTATTCCATTATAAAATATACATATTTAATAAAAAAAATAGTTATAGAAGAAAAGGTGTGAAAAAGTTTATATATTGCCAGGGAGAGGCATCACACTATCACCATGTGGAGCAATACCTCCGTGCATTTTTTACATTTTCCCATCCTCCACCCTCGTCAGCAACATGAAACATGGTTCAAAACTCTCACAACACTTATGAATAAATTAAATAACTGCGAGGCATGAGAAATCAGCACAAGCCACTTGAAAATTCTTGTGAAATGTGGGTCAATGTTATATCCTGAGTCCTTTAAACACAAAAGGGACACTGGTGTGGTGACCTTGGAGTGCAGTCTACATAATTGCCAGATCGCTCTGACGTGCCAAATGTGAGTCTTGAGTGTCTAATGTTCAAACAAAAATTTGCGTATGAATACCCTGAAGTGATAATTTAGATCAAATGCAATTTTGCATATAAAACCCCAAGAGTGTTGTTGGCCAAGTGTTGTCAAGTGAATTAATGTTTTGCCAAGTTAAATCTAGTGAACAAACAAAAATTATTGTACGAGAATTTCACCTCACACTGCCGACAGCCACTGGTGTCCACCACCCACGTTCTCACCCGGTGGAAGGGAAGGAGCTGTTTATGTATAGTAGAACTACACTTTGGTTCATATTTATGTGTTTCTGTATTTTTTTCTGTATAATGTACAATGTTTAGTATTTATAAATTTAGTTTTGAAAAAGTTAATGCATACAGTATTTTTTCGACTCTGGATCCAAACTATATTTTTAAATTATTTGAATTATAATTTGTGATTTGATAATTCTCTGGCTGAGTGCAAAAGGACCAATGTCTAAAATAGTCTATTTTGACTTTGGTCCATGGAACATTACTTTAAGTGAAGTACTTTTTAGTGCAATGAGACCCAGTCTCTATCTCCATTGGTTTTGTGAGTAGAGAAGGTGTCTTGGGCGAGTGTCCTACCAAATCTTTATTTTTGTGAGAACAAGAAGGGCCAATCTTAACAACAAAGGAAGGGCAAGGCAGATTAAAAGGTTCACAGGGTACAATCTGAACAAAATATACAAGTTAAAATTGGAAGGACATCCTGGATCTCCTTCCTTATAGATCACTCTTCTACAAAATTGTAAAGAGGGATGCCTCAGAGTGATGGTGATAATTATGATGAACCACAGGAGATAGAGATTCAAGACATGTCTTATAGCTAATGGAAGCTTGTTAGTGCTGATATACCACAGGTTATTGAACAGTTTATCATGTTCTAACTGATTTTTTTTTTTACGAAAATATCAAATTTGTGTCCATTTCCTACATTATGAATATTTGCAACATTCAAGAACAAAATCATTGTTACAGAGTGTTAGTTGTAAAAATGGCCAGTGTGTCCTGTTCTACTCAAAACTGCTTCTCACCTTATTGCAAAATGAGTCAAAGTCATTTGAATGATATTTGTATGGCACTTCCCATTTCCACTAGGGACCTCCTATTAACACAATTTCTCCACTAGTGGGGCTTCCATCTGCATTTGTTTTGTAAAATTATAATGTATCTATAGGCTGATTTTATAATACCTGTAAAATTTAAATCTTCCTTTGCCTCTCCTGAAAAATTGGATTTGTTTAACTTTGGTCCTTTTTGCACTCAGCCAGAGAATTAATGATGTCTTCTGGAACCTTCCCTCAAATTATCACATTCCATTGTAGCATAGAAACAAAACAAAATTGTACGAATGCTTACTAACCGAGGAATACCAGTGGCAGTTTATATGAACTCTGCAACCTATTTGACATTTACCTCTCTGAGACAGGAGGACATATTGTTTGGTCTGGTGGGTGTGCCTGTCCTCCAGAACGTAAATCTGCAGAAGCCACAACAGTTTGATCAGCTCGTTGGTCACTTGTTGTGGCTGGACTGGAAGTGGATGAATTTGATATAACAGTTGCTGGTCGAGCAGTCAAAACGACTACCTCCGCCACCTCCGTTTGTGATGGGATATTTTGGTTTCCATCTGGGGAGTTTTGCCCATGAGCTGAAACAGAGACTACCGACGAATGTTGAAGACTTGAAGCAACAGGAAAGGTGCGATAACTGATACCTGATGCTTGAGATACGGCTGTTCCCTGGGACTGAGTAGAGGATCCCTTATTAGGATTGTTCAAATGTAACTGAGATGGGTTGGGTCTTTCTCCACTGGCATTGGCTCCACCAGACTTGACCGAAGAGCGGTCCAGAGAGCTGTTATTACTTCGACTCCCCTGTGATGTAGACACAATACCTGCAGAAATTCCCAAGCTATAAGCTCTTGGTCGTTCTGAACTCTCTCGAGACGCTAATGACTCGGTATCTGATATATAGTCTGGATTGATGAGCCGGAATAACTCCTCCTGCAAACTGGATGAACCAAGATTAGCTGAGTTACGTTGGCTGTTCTTTCTAGGGGTGGCAGCCTGCCTCAAACGAGCCTCAGCAGCAACAGTTCTGGGTGACTGGTTCCTGGAAGATGTTGAAGATGGTGTTGTATTTCCACCTTTGATTTGTCGTTTGGTGTGAGGAGAACCACTACTGCCTGACAGCTCATCTGCAAAAATAAATATAAAATGTACACAAACATAATATTAACATGTATATAAACACATGCACAATAAAAAACTTATTTCAGATGTATTTATGGGAATCAGATCAATAAAATAAAAGTCTACAGGAAAGGTAAATATGAGCTTGCAGTCTATCTGCTATTGAAGTCTCTAAATTTCAACCACAGACACTAAATGATTAGATAACAACCATTTATTTTTTGGTAAAGTGAAAGATAAATTCTTTCATTTCAATATTATAATTTGGATATGTCATTTGGAAAACCTTTAAAATCTACTGTGTAATTTGACAGTTACATAGAGGAGGATAACAATACTTCTACTCTTTCTTTTTTCTATGAAATGAATGAAGAGCAAAAACTAGGAAAGGAAGATTGTATTAAAACTACAGTAGTTAAGGCAATACCCTGCTGGATAAGGCCTCCCCAGCACTTTGAGGAATGCAAGAGGTTAATCCCTTAAGTATAAGGGGTCTCTCTCTGCTGAATAAAATTGTCTGATGTTAGCCATATAAAATGTTAAAAGTGGCAGCTAGTAGTGAAGGGGTTACTGTCCCATATAGTACAATCAAATTAAGGAATTGCACTTCATTCTTTCTAACACTCATATAGTCAGTGGTGGGCACAGCTAAACGAAAAGTTAGCTTTGCTAACCGCTAATCTGCTAACTAAAAAGTTAACTTCGCTAACGCTAAACCGCTAAAAAAATTAGCGGAAGCTAATGCTAACCGCTAACTTTTATTATGTGAATTTAGCTTCGTTTTTTTTTTTTTGGCTCTAAAACCCTTAAAAACAGACCTAGAGAGCTGAAATTTTCATATGTTGTCCTGTTGCTTAGACATAGAGCTTTCCAAAAAGGTATAGCAGGCTAAGATCAGATGATGATCAAGGTGTACACAAATAATTAAATACACAAATGAAATTAAACATTAATTTACATTCAAGTTTCAACATACACTTTATAATCTTTATTAAATGTACGAAAAGACGGAAGTATTAAACGAATCCAAAAACTATAGTACTGTAAAGCATAAGTAGCAAATAGCATCATGCCAAGATCAGATGATGATCAACTTATCAAGGTGTACACTGTACACAATTTCACAAATAATTAATTTGCATTCTCATACAACCTATCGACCTTATTCATTATTCATGTAAATATGCAATACCAACCACATACACATTATACCAGTGCATTTTTATATAACTTATTGTTGGTCTTAGTCGTGTAAATAAAAAGAAAACTCTAAACTTTAATGAAAAGTAAGTTTTTAGAAAATTTTGTTGGGCGCACACCTTGGATGACATCCCGGTTATGAACTTATGCAGTACTTAGCATAACCAAATATATTGACAAAAAAAAATCCAAATTAAATTAACAAATAAATGAGAAATGAAACTATACATAACTGTATAGTTTTCAATTACATTCTATGATTCAACATACACTGACAGTCTTTATTTACTGTAAAAAAAAGTATTAAACTTTAATAATCGAAAAAATTCCATTCGCTCAGCTGCTGCAGCGCGGCGTCGACAAATCACATCTTGTCAGATTTACACGTACTAACACGCAGTCAGCCAAGCGTGCCTGATTGGCTGTTGGAGACACGCTTTGCGGTGTCACACGCTTACAACAGACAGGAACAAACATGTATAAATTTTGTTAGCGAACTTAAAGTTAGCGGAAGCTAATTGGTCCGCTAATGGTTTCCAAAGTTAGCGAAAACGCAAATCCGCTAACGAGAAATTTAGCTTCGCTAATTAGCAGAACTGTGCCCACCACTGCATATAGTCTAACAACCCTAATCTCCTCCAAGTATACTGTACTTAGAAATGTCTTTTTCAGTCAAGTATCCTCCCCCTCTCAATTCATACTTCTATCAGTCTATCCATTTCCATTCCTCCCTGGCACACGATATTTCTCCCCTATCATTAACTCTTACATTTAAATTCCCAAACACTATCATTCAATATTTCAACCCTAAAACTTTCAATATAATACTCTATTAAGGTCTATTCGTAGAATCTCTCTCCTTCCCCCCATCTCATACCCTGGTGCATATTTTACACAACAACCTACCTTTCTCTCTACTTATAATGTGATCCGTAACATCCTGTAACCGAGTCCCTTATCTTATGAAATAGCTGCAGATGTAATCACTCACCAACACTACTACACCCTCTTTTGTTCTTACTCTCTCAGACACTCCTGACATAACTCTCTTCACTTGTCCCCAACTCACCTCTACTCTGCCCTTACCTTTATCTTAACATATTTTCAGCCTCTATTTCCTCATTACTGTACAGTACTGTACTCAGATTACATCCACAATTTTAATTGTGGGAGGCAGGGTGGTTGGGTGGTAGACTGAGCGTCCCCTCCCTCCCTTGTTCCTGAACTGAGCGCACCTCTGACCTCATTAATACTACATTATGCAATTTCACCATAATTTCCACATTATTTAGGTTCATTTGTTACTTGGTTAATAAACCATTATTGTAAAAAATAAAATAAAATCAACTTCAGGTGAGTTATTGTGAGGTATTAAATTCCTGGCTCTTTGTTGACATAGTGCCATGTTGGTTTATTGGCACAATATACAGCTACCTTTAGTACAATACCTTTGTTACTGTATTTTTTTTTATAATTTAAAACTACCTTTTGTATAATACCTCTATGTTACTGTATCCATCTCAAGGTGCCCACCATACTCTATTGTGGATACATCCATCCCACACCAGCTGATACACACATGATGATGTAAAAAAAACTGCACCAAGATTTCTCTTTACATTTTCAGCATAAATTAGGTAAATTATGGACAGCAGTAATATCTCAATTCGTTGGAATCCCTCTTTGCTCGGAATTTTTGCGGACAATTTCTTTCAATTCTGGGTTTGAGAACAATTTTCCGAGGTTAAAAATCAGGGGCATTTTCTGTAAAATTCCGGAAACTCTCTAAAAATTTCTTTCCCGGGTTTGGAAACAAATTCCGAGGACGATAATCAGGCGCATTTTCGAAAAATTCAGGAAACTCTCTCCAATTTTTTTCCCCGGGTCGGGGAGCAAATTCCAAGGATGAAATAATGCAAAATTTCCAGAAAATCCTAAGAAACTTTTCCCAGTACCTAGAAAAATTCTGGGGATGGGAGGATTTTTTCCAGGTTTGAGAGAGACGTCTCGTTACCCGGAAATCTCTAATTCCTAGAAGTGCTTTGCACCAATTGTTCTGGCTGATGAGGATATCAGTGTACAGTGCTTATCATCATAATAGTCCTTGTGGATGTATAGTGTGCGTAATACTGCTCCATACAACCAGATACAGTACATGTGCACTATAATAATAATTAACAGGGTTTTTGAAGACAAAAACTACGGAGGTGGGGTACTTACATTTCTTTCATGGCAAAATTATATCAAAGGGTTAAACAATAATTTTCGGACTCACTGAGGTACTCCGAACAGCCCCTCTGTTCACCAGAAATATTTAAAAAGTGTGAAAAATTCAGCATCAGTCTAGACAGTTAGTGTGTTTGTACATGTGGTTGAAAGTTTGTGCATGTGTGTCACACGGCACGTGTCTCAGTATGAGTTCCACCTTCATATATTTCTTATCAGTGTACAACATCTCGCTACCAACACTCATTTATGTAGCGAACACGGTGTTTTTAACGGGAATACTTAAGGGTTTTAAAAAATTAGTAAAATTATGTAGTGTGTGTAATTTAAGAAATGGGTAAAATGTTGTAGAATGCAGTGAAGTCTTGATAATTCAAGGGTTAGGTACAGTTGTGGAATGTGTTCCTACACCCCCTGTGGTAACCCGTGTCTCCAAACAGCAGTACAAGTATCACTATTTTTGATGAATGGGTATTGGTCGTGTAACGACAGACGTGATTGGTGGATATTTGCTTCCCAGTAAACACTCGATAACTCGACATTTATGAGGCTCTGGCCTTGCCAAGTTATCCCAAATTCCGACATATCAAGGCACACCCCCCACCCCCCCTACAAAAATACAACAATACATAATTATCGACCCATATACAGTGTGTACTGTACATGTAAAGAAGTAACGCTTACCAGCACTGCTAGTGAAGAATGAAGCATCATACTACTAGATGACACAGATGTATGGTAGATGACACAGAGGCATGGTAGGTGACACAGATGTATGGTAGGTGACACAGAGGTATGGTATGTGACACAGAGGCATGGTAGGTTACACAGAGGCATGGTAGGTGACACAGAGGTATGGTAGGTGACACAGAGGCATGGTAGGTGACACAGAGGTATGGTAGGTGACACAGAGGCATGGTAGGTGACACAGAGGCATGGTAGGTTACACAGAGGCATGGTAGGTGACACAGAGGTATGGTATGTGACACAGAGGCATGGTAGGTGACACAGAGGCATGGTAGGTTACACAGAGGCATGGTAGGTGACACAGAGGTATGGTAGGTGACACAGAGGCATGGTAGGTGACACAGAGGCATGGTAGGTGACACAGAGGCATGGTAGGTTACACAGAGGCATGGTAGGTGACTCAGATGTGTGGTAGATGACACAGAGGCATGGTAGGTGACTCAGAGGCATGGTAGGTGACACAGATGTATGGTAGGTGACACAGACGTATGGTAGGTGACACAGAGGCATGGTAGGTGACACAGAGGCATGGTAGGTGACACAGAGGCATGGTAGGTGACACAGACATATGGTAGGTGACACAGAGGCATGGTAGGTGACACAGAGGCATGGTAGGTGACACAGAGGCATGGTAGGTGACACAGAGGCATGGTAGGTGACACAGAGGCATGGTAGGTGACTCAGAGGCATGGTAGGTGACACAGAGGCATGGTAGGTGACACAGAGGCATGGTAGGTGACACAGAGGCATGGTAGGTGACACTGAGGCATGGTAGGTGACACAGAGGCATGGTAGGTGACACAGATGTATGGTATGTGACACAGACGTATGGTAGGTGACACAGAGGCATGGTAGGTGACACAGAGGTATGGTAGGGGACACAGACGTATGGTAGGTGACACAGCAGTATGGTAGGAGACACAGAGGTTTGGTAGGTGGCACAGAGGTATGGTAGGTGACACAGAGGTTTGGTAGGTGGCACAGAGGTATGGTAGGCGACACAGAGGTATGGTAGGTGACACAGACGTATGGTAGGTGACACAGGTGGCCAGATATGCCGAGATTTTCCCGGATAATTTTATATATCTCGGCATTTACCCTGCGTGGAGGGTACGGCTGGCAACACTCTAGCCTGGGGCGTAATGGTTAATAAAGCATGGACTTGAGGGTAGACTGTCACATTTTTAATAAATTTTTACAGATTACTTGTGAGAGTATTATCCCATTATTATTTATTTGTACAGTAGACTCGCAACTTACCCTATGTTTCATAAGCGATTTCAACAATACGCGAATTACCCTGGGGGTTAGGTTACAATTTCCAATTTCAAACCCAAAATATTCCAAATTGGTCGTAAGCGCGCTAAACACTAGTCCGCCAAGGCTCCACCCTCGCCATCCCACCTCTCTGTCTTCAGTAGCCACATGGGTACTGTTGGAGGAACACCTGCCTCTCATGTGTGTCAATTTAGTGAGCTTCAACCTCTCTCATACTCATTCATAATGCCCAAACACAAGCCAACCTCTGCCTCTAGTCCTCCAGTGTAGAAACAATGCTCTGTGATGAACTTGAAAGAAAAAGTGGCCGCTTAGGACTTAATAAAAGGCGGGATGTCGGTCGCTGCTGTGGCACGGAGGTACGGACGCAACGAAACAAGCGTGAGGTCCATTAAGATTCGGGAGAAGGAAATTCGTGAAACTGTATGAATTTTATGAGCTAAAACATATATCTTCAGTTAATAAAAAAAAAAAATATTCTTCACGACACTACCTGTCAATCAAAGTACCCCACCTTGCCTCCCCCACTCCTCACACTCACGCCAGCTGGGTTGGTCAGTCCCAACCCTCCCCCCCACCTTCCCTCCCTACCAGATATATGTGTGGGTGAAAACTCTAGATTTTAACATTTAGTAATAAATAATACCTCAGACTAAAGTTAGGATAATATAATTGACATTTCTGGATTCCTTGCAGGTCAGGGAATATTTTGAATGTAAACTTCATATATTTTGCACAAAAGATAAAATATTTGCTTTGTGTAAACAAATTATTACTTTAGATCTAAAATTTGTATGTCTAATGCAAAATCCATGATGTTTATATTCAAAATGATCATCATATTGTAAGAATTCCAGCAATGCAAATTATATTCTGGCCGGGTAAATCGTATGAATTTTATGAGCTAAAACATATATCTTCAGTAAATAAACAAAGAAATATTCTTCAAGGACACTATCTGTCAATCAAAATACTCTGCCCTAGCTGGGTGGTCCCTCCCTCCCTCCCTCCCTACCAGAGAAGCGATTGGGAGAAAATAGTATATTTACATTTTTAGTAATAAATAATAACTCAGACTAAAGTTATGATAGTATAATTGACATTAATGGATTCCTTGCAGGTCAGGGAATATTTTGAATGTAAACTTCATATATTCTGCACAAAGGATAAAATATTTGCTTTGTGTAAACCAAATTATTACATTAGATCTAAAATTTGTATGTCTAACGCAAAATCCATGATGTATATATTCAAAATGATCATCATATTGTAAGAATTCCAGCAATGTAAATTATATTCTGGCCGGGAAATTTGTATGAATTTTATGAGCTAAACAAAAAAAAAAAAAAAAAAATTATACTTCACCGCATATATGAGTAGATGCACCGCGGAAAGTGAAAGTCTGGTTCTGGCAAGGTAACGCGTAAATGAGAAATCGGGGAAAGTGAAACCGTGTAAAGCGGGGTAATACTGTACTGTACTGTACAAACCAGGGGCCATAATCAAAAGCATAAAATACAACCTGTCCCTTCATTTATTCTTTAACTGCAGTAACAAATGCATTCTGCTGTGGTGTTTCCCTTCCACAACAATGCCCCATAATATTTACTTGGTTTACCCATTGCTTCATAATACAGTCCACTTCATAATTATTATAAATGGTCTGTGAACTGATATTTGCATCATTGTCCATGCATTGCAATTTTGTTCATGTACCATAGAAAACCCGCACTCCCTGGTGTTGTCAGGTTTGAACAATACACAAATATATTCTACACATAAATAATTATAATTAATTCACTATAAAAATTATAATTTATGGTAAATCCTCTATGCAAAATAAATTTTTATTTGAGAAAGAGAAAGAAAAATTCTTTACCTGTTAAATCATGGAACTGTGAAGGTGGAATACACAGAGAGATATAAGAAGGTGGACAATTACAGAATATAATAATATTTTAGGCTGAACAGAGGAATATTACATTCAACCCCTCTAATGCCTGGTCTATTTAAGAAGTGACTAATGGCAATCAACTAAATCCATGGAAGTGAAAGGCTCCCTCAGTTCTAGAGGCTAATGTGATATCTAAATGAAACATTGCTTTTTATTTTTTATTCTTAATTTCCCAATTATCTTTCTTATAGACCCTTCTCAATTTCTACCAAGCTCTTAATTCCTCTGATGATAATTCATACTGCACAACAATTAGCTTTTACATCTGTGTTATAATGAACAATAAACTAGTTACTGGAGCAGAAATAAAAAAGGAGGGGGGGGGGGGGGGATGTACCTTCACTACGTGTGGGATGAAGACGTTCGGTGGACGATGAGTTGTCTTCTTGACCGGGTGGATGAGTTGTATGACCAGGAAGGCTGCTTGACCGTAAGTTACCATTCAGACGCTCAGTCCTCCATGCAATATATTCACTCACCTACCAAAACATATAAACACAAAGAAACTTTATAAATTTATGCAAAATAAATTTGGTGCAATAATTCATTGCTGTATTCAGCTACACAGAACTATGACTTTTTATACAAAGCAGCACGTCACCATCCTGTCCCTGTATTTTTGTTACCTCTTGTGACAGAGGAATTCTAATGGGTGTTTTCTCTGTCAAGCAACACACCCCCTAATAAATGAAGTAAAGTACTGTACTGTACTGGACACCATAAGGTCACCATATGTTTATATCTCTGATCATGATGAAATTTGAAACCTAATTGTATTTGTAGCGATGATAATGTACACTTAACACTATAATTGTATGGGATATGTTAGCAGTGATCATTTTCTCACCTGTACCTGAGTATTTGCACTGGCGCTAGTTGTATGGTCAACATTTTGTCTGGTACGCTGGCTGTCCAGTTGTCTCAAAGGAGCATTATCATAGTCACCAGATCCTGGAAGCTGAAGATGTACCAGAATGAAAGTCTAGTCCAGTGCTACATTTACAATATGAAGAGTCATCACCATAAGCTTCAACATCAATAATTTGACATTGATTATCATGTGGAAAATGACAAGCAATTATATATATATATATATATATATATATATATATATATATATATATATATATATATATATATATATATATATATATATATATATATATATGTTACCTGCTCTGTATTATCACCATTATAACACTCATCTGCTCCACAGT